>OY744605.1:60684239-60686739 GCA_963556255.1 Allolobophora icterica
AGTTGCAGAATGAACAAAATACGCCTACATTTATGGAGGAATCGGTGTTCCATACGCACTTAGGCCCTACGTCATCGTCATCTTAGTTGTTTACGAGCACGACGAATATAACGCTCGCCCATAATGAGCATCGGGTATCAATTTTTAATTTTTGTTGTCACTAATCTTTTCTAATCTAGAATTATTATTGTTATCGCCAGAATGTTACACATAGATCAGTTTACACAGATCAGATCAGTATTAGTTTTGTTGGATTTTGTAGACTTTTGTTGTGCATAATGTTATGTATTAATTTTTATTTTCGTCATGAACTGATGTCAACGTTGTGGAGGAGGGGGATTGGAGACCGTAGTGGTGATGGGAATGAAAAGGGAGGAGGAGTGAAATAAGAGCGAGAAGAAGAAACAGAAAGGAGAGGAGGATGGAGAAGCCGGAAAAGGAGATGAAGATTATATAGGCATAGGAAGGAAGGATTGAGGGAGATTATTTTGAGGGGTGGTTGAAGTTGAAAGGGAAAGGATTACTTACTAGAATTTGAGAACGAACTGGTCTGGTTATCAATTTAAGCACTAGGACAGCTAGGGCGCAGTCCCGGTCTTTTGCCTCAGCTGATCCCTCTCTCTGGATCGCACTGTCTCCGACTCGTTCTCAAATATTAGTAGGTAACCCCTCTTCATCCTTTGCATGGCTCCAGACTTATTTATTCTCTTGTGGCCTTGAGCACTGGGAGTGCCTCTGAACGGTTCACCATACTAATAAGCACTTTGCAAATGTTTAAATACAATACAATAATACAATGCCATTGAAGTTAGGATTAGACGGACCAGTCCGTGTTTCCCTTTCTGGTCTTCTGGCAACCGGATTTAGACCTCCATTTAGTGCCTCGGACAACCCATTTTGACACGACGCAGCGCTCGTGGATAGGCTTGTGCCCTGCGCTTAGCTTTTAAGTAGCGGTTTAGATATTTCTGGGTCACGATTACTCTCGTTGTCTGGCAGTTCTGACAAACGAGCCATGTTTTCTGGAACTTTGAGCCGATTTGTTGTTGGAATAATTGTTCACTTTTGAGGTTGAAAAGAAGAGCTAATAGGCAGTTTCTGTCATTTCTCCGCATAATTATCAAGTTACAACTGAAGAGGAATAACAACAACATGGACCATAAGTTTCACGCACACAACTTTTAATCCCGAAATAACAAGTTCGTCTGTCACTGTTTATCTGGGATCGTGCATCGCTTCTTCTCGCTTAGTCTAGGTCACTCTAGACGTTGAAGTTGTTTAGCAGGTCACTGAACCTCTTAATTCGTACAGGTTGGTCCTATTTCATGGAACCCTCGGATGTCTGAAGATATATCCTAACAACCACGTGCTCTGTAGGTTATAAGACGAAGTGTATGTATGCACGTACGTACACATGGATGACGTAAGTGAATACTTATATAGCGCCTTTATTCTAACGTTGCCTTAACGTCTAGGGACACTTTAGTGAAATAAACACGCTTTCAGAAAATGGCGTGTTTCTTTCGGATGACTTTTTAACGGATTCAGGGCTTGAGGCGATTTATGTCGGCCTACGACGGAAGATGGACATGCTGCGGAGGCAGGTGGTATACAGTATCTCCCTAGAGGCGATAACACGAGAATGAGACGCGTATGGACGAGTGGCGCCTCCTCTCAGCGGGCGGAAGCAGAAACAAACGAAAATGGATGACCTATAAAGAAGTACTTTGCGCCTATTGCTTGGACGAAAGATGACTCATCCTGTATGCTATGCACAGATGCATCGATCTAATCTGTCATCTAATCAATCAGTTCACAGATCGATACGAAATCGAATCTGTCCAGAGTATTCGCTCTTTCACAGATTCGCACGTTTATTCACTAACTCGCTCGCTCATTCAGCCACTCTCTTACTCAATCATTCTTTTGCTCATTCTATTGCTCAAGCAACCCACGTACTGAGTCCCGACTCAGAGGATATTCCTCTTCTTCCACTTCTGCCAATCAAAAGTAACACCATGCTTCTCGATAGATATTAGCGTTATCGAAAAAACCTAATAAATTAATTAAATAAAAGTAACAAACTCGCAAAATACATACTTAAATGAAGCAACTGTCTGGCTATAGATCACATTTATCGTGGTTAATACATAAATATACATTCTGATAGTTGAATATCGTAGATTCGGATCTGCATGGTGCGAAGTGTCGTCAAGCGTTGAAAATGGTTGTGAAGGGTTGTCAACGTAGTCCATAATCGAGGATGGTTGTCTGCGGTTGCGAGTGGCTGTCAAGTGCATATGTCTTTGAATGGTTTTAGTGTTGTTTCTGGTTTTGAATTGTTGATAACGCGTTGTATGTAGCTGCTTATGGTTGTCAAGTGTTGTCTGAGTTTCTGAATGGTTGTCAAGTGTTGCATGCGGTTGTGAATAGTGTCGAGGCTCACCTGTTGTCTTGTGTTCTGATCGTCGACCTGACCTTGATACAACGCCCCCTTGCG
>OY744605.1:60691739-60704239 GCA_963556255.1 Allolobophora icterica
ACGCTGCAGAAAGGGACATCTACAATTTACTACAACGGGTGTTCCTAACTTAAATAAGCGTAAACAATTTAATAGGGACTATATATAGACAGATTATAGCAGACTGGCTTATGCGACCTAGGAAAATTACCTTAATTTTCTGTGAGATTATTACCTTGCCTTGCCTGTAAGGTAATCGACTAACCTTACTAAGATAATTACCGAAATTCACCTGCTGCGGCATCTACGCAAAGCAAGGCAACTATTCTGCGTATTGCTAACCAAGGACTAGAGCAACCGCGCATAATAGTTTATTTAAATTTAGTGTCACCAATGCACCGCCTGCAGCACTTACGCATGTATACGCTTATTTTTAGATCTGCAATTATGCCTCGCCACGGTAGGCCTATACTGAAGAAGCTTCAATTAGCGAACAATTTGCGAAAGTCCTTCGTAGAAAGCGACCATCTCACGCGAGGGTCTAAACAGCACACTGCGTTTTCTATATCTATATCTGAACCTGTATCTGTATACATATATATATATATGCATAATATATAAATATACATATTGTATGCATATATATTGTATACCTGTGATGCATCTGTATCTGTATCTATATCTCCATATGATCTATATCTCCATATGTAGACTCTATCTATATCTACTTCGTCGTCAAGAGCGAAATTAATGGGGAAAACGAACCTCAATGGGAAATTGTCTGAACCATGCAGCGTTTGGAAGCTCCCCTCCGCGATTAGGAATTATACGCTATAGACATGTGCCAATTGTGCCATGCATGTAGAGTAATGGCTGCATGTTTTTTTCTCTATATATTACTTAATCATTATAATGTGAGTGTAAATCTTTCGATAGAAGAGCTCTTCCGCAATACGTGCACACGAAGCTCGCATAGGACGATATAATGTCACTAATCGTGTCTCATCTTTCAAGAGCTTCTTGTGACTTGATGTTCTTGGAAACACAGCCAGGAAGAATAGCCAACAGTGTCCTTATACAAAGACTAGCTCTGTGCGGACGGAGACACTGTGTGTGTAGGCCTATATATATATTAATTACTTACGTATCATATACGGGGATTGTATTGTGTGCTCGCAGATGTTTAATTAGCGTTTAGATGATCTTTAGCAATTTGTCATGTCTCTTGTAGCACATTGAAAGCACCTGACACACTTATTAAATGGTTTCATGAAAAAACTGCTAACTCAGGTATAATTATTATTATTATTATTATTTTTTTTGCCCCAAGGTACATATGATCCCTCGGGGACTTAAATATTAATTTAAATAGGTAAATCATCTGGAACGGCCTCTATTATTATTATTATTATTATTATTATTATTATTATTATTATTATTATTATTATTATTATTATTATCATCATCATCATCATCATCATCATCATCATCATCATCATCATCATCATCATCATCATCATCATCATCATCATCATCATCATCATCATCATCATCATCATAATTATTATTATTATTATTATTATTATTATTATTATTATTATTATTATTATTATTATTATTATTATTATTATTATACCCTCAAGGTCTTAGAGATTAGGAAGTTATTTTTCTGGAACGGTTGTGTGTGTGTGCATATATATATATTATGTATTATTGATGATGATGATGATGATGATGATGATGATGATGATGATGATGATGATGATGATGATGATGATGATGATGATGATGATGATGATGATGATGATGATGATGATGATGATGATGATGATGATGATGATGATGATGATGATGATGATGATGATGATGATGATATTCAGTCTGGAGTGGCCCTTCGCTAACATGGCGGCATGTTTCATATCGGCCTCTGTACCTAATTTGATTTTAACTCTGCAGATTTCAGCGATTTTTGCTCTTGCGTTCTGTGTTCACTTAGTAAGCACCCTTATTTCCATGTCTCGCTCATCTTGAACTCATTATCGTCGCATTTTTTGCACAATTAATCGTGATTCGTTATTGGTCTTGTGGCGTACCGAGCCTCTCCGGCATGATTATCGCTCGGCGGCGTACGTGGCTGATTCATCGTCTTAATCATGGCCTCTTTCTGAGACCACATATATAAGGCCAGAGGCACATGCAGTGTGTGTCATGCCGTCAGACAGTTACACTTAGGCGACGGTTTAGTGCACAGGCATGGCTAGGGACAACCCTTGCACAGGATCGAACAGGCCACTGTCTGCACACCGCAAACACCCTTCAACTCCGTTCCCTTAGCTCAAGTCTCTGAATGCGAATTACCCGCTGCTTCACGTTCCAGTCAGGATCCAGTTACTCCTCCCCATCCTATTTCCCTGATCACCCATCCCTCCCATAATGGCGACCTAATCCTAGAGCGGCTAGGCCGCAATGGCCAACTTGCTGGTCAACATTATCGATAAGATCACGGTAGCGATGTCCTAATCCCACACAGCCCTTTCTTATCAATGTATATAGTGAAGGAATCGTGTTAGGTTGTATAGGATGTGATTCAATATAAGTTAAATGCAGAATGATTTAATTTTCAATGTTAATTAATAAATCAGCATCTTATAGCCTACCAGCATTATAAGCGATCAAATATTAGAATAGGTTCGAGGTTATATTGCAATTTCGAGACTAGCCTATTACAAAAGAGGTGGCAGTTACTGATTGGACGAATTGAAATGTAACGACCGTTCATCGAAGATCCTCTGCTCAGAACGAATACGAGGCTAGGCCCTACTGTCTGTTGATTGCATGAAGATGAGTTAGTTGTGCGTTCGACGTTGAAGATGTCAGTTGCTTTCGAGAACTGTCAAGGCGCAAACTCCTGATCGAGTCGAATTACGGAGTGAATATTCTCGGTGGACGATCGGTTTGAAGTATAGAGAGGTCAATGACAAATTGAACCTCAGTTGTTGAGTTAATTGAGACATTGTTCTTCGAATAAGTGCATCAAAACGAACGGTTGAGGTGCGGCTGATCTGCCAAAAGATTAGCGAGAATTCGAACGATACAAACTCAGTTATCTCTCCGTACAGTGTGAACAAAACGAATTGGTCGAAGTTGTCACACTCTGATTGGGTACTGAACATTCCTGTTGGGGAGATATATACGCAGTCACGAATCGGCTGAAGACAGATTCATCAAGAATTTGGTCGGAGAAGAACACGACGAGGAATCGGTGAAATCTACTGGGGACAAGAACTGTTTGGTATCTACTGAGATCATACACATCAGGGTCTTGTGAGGCAACTTTCACGAATCTACATCTGTGGGAGGCTATAATAGGCATATAAAATATAAATAATCACTTAACAAGATGCTGGTTAGGTAAGGCTTAGTTATAGACATATTAGTAGATTGAATTGCTAGCTGAATGATATAACACTTGCTGTTTAGGCCTATATACAGTCTGTTGGCTGAACTATTAACTTAATTAAAATGCATATACCTAAACCAAATGGAAGCCTTGTCTGACAGCTCTTACATGTTTAATGATGTTGGCTACAACAAACTGACCTAGGGGGCATAGAATTGATTTACAAGTGGATCGCCGGCATAAGAAATTATACTAAAGTTCCTTATTAACGGGAGGCGTCACAATCACTCAGGATCCCTCAAATTCTACGGAGAAACCGACCCTTGTAGGCGTGACTAATGAAGATGAGCATCTGGTTGAAGTCTGCTTGACAGGTGTAGTCACTTATATGAATAGCTGTAGGACCTAGTGCCGACCTGCTCACCTGTGGGCCGAGGAACTGTGAGGCGGACGAGCTGCACAGACTTGTGTAAACAGATATATCGTCATTGTGCATTGATTCACACAGCTTATGGTCAGCCGGCTGTTTACGTTAGGGTCTCTCAACTGGTCAACCTAAGCTGTGTTTCATATAGGAAGACCTATGTCCTGTCACATGCCAGATGCTAATATGCTTTGAAAATGCCCTTTCACGGTTTATTTCAGCATTAATTCTTTTGTGTGAGAAGCTGTTCATTGCAAGAGTGTTCAAATACAGAAATATAGTTCTTGTTCGCGCAGTGTATTATTTCTTATCACGCGTGTGTAGCTAATCTGTGCTCCAGCAGTGTAGTTTGTTATAATTATTTTGATCTTTTGCATAGTTTGGAGGGAGGTAATCTATCGCAGACATTGACAGCAGGTGTTGCAGTTGGCATCACGCGAACAGTTAGAAAACGTTTGTCTGATGGATCCACGAAAAGTTACACTACTGTAAAAATAAACATTTTGAAAAAACTTTTACTACAGATAGTAAAACACTGAAATTTGAACAGAAATGTGAGGATATTCGATTGGCATTGGGATGCAACAGTCTGAAAGATGTTCTGGTGAAAACAAGTATGAAGTTTGACATAATTATGTGCACGCGCTTCAACAATTCCACGTCCGTAGCAGCCACCCACAATGCCTTCTGGTATGGATCAAGTCGATGGAGCAACTCCGCTGATGGGTCAAGGCGATCGAGCGATACCAACACCTTGGGAAGCCATTCATGAGAACTTTGTTGGACAGTGTTCCAGTATTATCGTTCAAATCATGGATGCCATCTCGAGTCATTGCTGCACAAGATGTGCACATGCATGACACCTTTTTTTCGTGAAGAGTGAATGGACGCACAGTGGACATGTGTTGTCGGTGGATATGGAGTGCGTCAAGAAGCACTCCTTGAAATCGAGTTCATCGTCAACAATGGACTGTGAGAAGAAAGACTATGATGTCAATCACGGGATAATGTTGAGCTATCTGGCTTCCGGTATAACACCGATACAGTACGAACGGTTTAGCGACTTCAGCCGTATCGGACTGTTGTCTGGTCATTTCCGTCAGAGATGTGTGGTGAAATTTAGCGCCGTTTGCAAAAACCTACGCGTCTGTATACGGTGTTAAGGCTGAGGAGTCATCTTATCGGCTGATGGCACTATATCGATAATGACGGATGCACGACATCATTGCAGAAATAAACAGCTACCACACTGATCATTTTGCTATCGGACTGAAGACAAACAAGGTTGTTGACATCCAACACATCAATCGTCATGATGACGACAACTGTACACAGCGTCACGGAGTAGTTGGCTTCGATCGCATGTACATAACATGACAATCAACAAGCGTCTGCGTGAAAGGAAGCAAGCCAGGAATTCAAATGATCGCACTGCACCCGCCCGATAACAGCCGTGTTGTTTAGCCGTGTTGAATCTGTCAAAGCGCGCTTGTAACGGCATGTGTCGTGTTACGGCGTTGTAGAAAATCGTCGTATTCATCATGATCATGATCATCATCATCATTATCATCATCATCAGCCGGTGTAAAGAAATTGGTCAAGGGGCCCGGAAAAACATCGGCAAAACGTCGCATCCAGAGCAGTCTGATAAAGATGTTGCCATTCGGAATCATGTTTATTGGTGCATTGACCATTGCAATGGGGATGCACAGACACTGCGCAATCTTATGGAGTCAGGCATCCCTCACTTTCAAGACAATCACATCACGTCCCACGAAATGGCATCCTGTGCATGACTGAAATGCGAATTCTTTCTGATCATGCTGCGGTTACAATGCTGCAGAATTTTCTTCGATCGTTGGTTGTATACAAACAAGCTGAAGATTACGTGCAAGGTCACGACAGCTTTCATGTGGAGAGGTTTAATAATGTTAGTCTTATCTATCTTGACAAACGGATCCATTATGGAAACAGAATGTACGAGCTGCGAAGCAATCTTGCTGTCCTCGACTGGAACGAACACGTAGACAGACCTTACACATCGATATGCACATCTGCTCTTTCGAGAAACCGACGTCGGCAAATAGGAACCAAAGTTTATGGGCGCAAGACATACACATTTGTAGCAAACATATGGAATTTGTATCTTACGGTGTGGTCAGCATCGAATGCTCAGTCTAGGGAAAAAACTTCTGCAGATAGGGAAACCTGCCAGAGTAAACCTTCTAGTCTCAGGTATGGTGACAACTCTCTTCAGATGGCCTGAGTCTCGTCCCATGGGAGAGTGGCAAATGCTTTGCCTGGGGATTAATTGTATTTCACGAAGTCTCACGTCTCCTTCCATGAAAAATCCATAAAAACAGGCCTTGCTGAGGGCGTTAGAAGAAGAGCTTAGAGCTCAACCCCGAACAACTAAAACACGATTGGTATGCGAACAACCCATGCGCCTGCAGACGAGAGGCGTGCGTATCGTGTTTCGCCTTCCGATTGCGGCTTATTTCAGAGATTTAAATCTCGAGCTAGCACGATCTGTACACGAGGACCTTAAATGGCGCCATTCAAACACGAGGACCTTAATTCAAATGAGCAGCGGGGTTGAAGGACCTCGGTTGAGGCCATACGGTCACTATGAAAAACGTGTGCATTTATTTATCACCCTCTTCACGTGCAGAGGCGCCCTGACGTGCGTGACCCCCTTGACCAATGTCGTTACCCAGGCCAGTCAGGTTAACTCGGTAGCCTACACGTACCAGAACTAAAATAAAATTTGCCCTCGAAAGTATCACTTTACGTGACAAATTTGCATGCGCCGTATTGCTAGCAATTCCCACGATCCCATTGTAAATAGGCGTTAAGGTTCAAGCGGAGTTTAGACCCTAGATTAGGTCTAGCAGCAAGTTCAAATACCCCATCAACAACGTCCCGCATTTGTTTTGCAAGTCAACGTCAACATTGCATTCATGCGGGCGCCGACCTAAACCGTTAGTCTGTTGCACTGTTGCACTGTTGCACTGTGATTCGTGCCTTATAAGCATCTGTTGCTCAAGACCTGCTGCTGATTTCTTTGTCAAAAATCGAAATTTGGAGATCGCGATTCAAACAATGAGCAAAATATTAACGTGAACGAAGTCGCTAGCAGTAGATAACTTAGCGACTGGTTAAAGCGATGACTTAAGCGACTGGTTCGACTTGAGGGCTTAGCGGCGGCGGATGGCGGCGGTTCCGGGGCAGCAATTACGAATTGTTTGCAAACTATTTGTTTTCTTAAACCCGACGTATGGAGTTGGATGGCAAAGCCTTTCCCGTTGATCTGTTCGTTGACAGTGTACAGTCGATGTGCTTAGTTATGGTCAAGCTCGCTAGATAGCGCATATAGTAGAACAAAATCTTAAAGTTAAGTTTTGAACTAGCGGGAATTTCAACCCTGACTTGTATGTGTTGAACCTGATAGAGGTCAGGAAATTTAGAGCTAGTAAAAAAATGAAACAATCGGGTCCCACGCAGACTGAACACTGAGGCAAATGACCTGTGGACTTCCTAGCAATGGACCCTGAAAAAAATACCTAAATCTGCATGAAACATAAAACGCACAACTAAAATTGTATTTCCTAAAATGTTTGCAACCGTAGCATAATTTACATATGCGAAGCGGAAGACTTAAGCCTCAAGCGGCGACTAAACAAAACAGCAAAAAACTCCCGAAGAGAAAAACAACGTATATACATCAACTGGTGACGAAAAGCGTTCCAAGACGAAGTAAAATGCTATCTACACGGGGAGGAAAAACGACAAATCGAGGAATGGTAATAGAACGGTCTCAAAGGACCAACAACCAATCTGAAAGTCCAGTCTGAAAGTCCAATCCGAATTAAACACAACATCTTTTATGCGAACGCATTTTCCCGCCCAATGCACAGTGGGCGTACAAATTGCAACTCCATATATATATATATATATATATATATATATATATATATATATATATATATATATATATATATATATATATATATATATATATATATATATATATATATATATATACTCAGATACGCCGCATGTCCGTATATTCTGCTTTTGTCCGAGCTGAATGTATGTGTATCGTCAAATGTTTTGGCGACATGACGCACAACCCTCCTTACATCCCCTCTTATAGATCCCCATTCTCAAAACAGTGTCAACAGTTTTGCATATATATATATATATATATATATATATATATATATATATATATATATATATATATATATATATATATATATATATATATATATATATATATATATATATATATATATATATATATATATACACCGTGTCTCAAAATAAACTGTGCAAAATTGTTTCTGTCAGAACTTCGTCAAATTTCCACCAATTTTAATAATTTTTGGTAGGTAGATGGCAAAATGGCAGAAATTTTATACTATACATAAATTTTCCACCTCACCTGACTCATGTCACCGCACTACCTTGTTAAACACAGATGTACCAATTTCTTATATAACGCTTAAATTTTAACAGCTAGAGTGTTCAGATTTTGTTCATCAATTCGTTAGAGGGCGTCAGATGTTATTTAATAAATTTCTAATTTTAACTAGTCTACCCTCAGAATAGCTGGCAATCATTATTTACGTATTAATGACGTAACTGTTTATTTTAAGCTGCGCAATTGTTGATTAAAGATGGTTTTTTGGATCGTTTTTACGTCCGTACATCTGTGTTTGACAAGGTAGTGCGGTGACATGAGTCAGGTGAGGTAGAAAATTTATATATAGCATAAAATTTCAGCCATTTTGCCATCTACCTACCAAAAATTATTAAAATTGGTGGAAATTCGACGAAGTTCTGACAGAAACAATTTTGCACAGTTTATTTTGAGACACGGTGTATATATATATATATATATATATATATATATATATATATATATATATATATATATATATATATATATATATATATATATATATATATATATATATATATATATATATATATATTAGTGTTTATCGCACATTAGCTACTCATTTCGTGCTATAAAACCTATGAGTATCTATGGTTCAGAATATAATCATATATATATATATATATATATATATATATATATATATATATATATATATATATATATATTAATGGCGAAGAATACAACGTATTTCTTCGAAGACGATAATACATATGTTTTCGTTGATGATGCGTGTTCGACTGTGTGTGCGTTCATAAGTTTCGTGACCATCTGGGACCTGACGTGATGAATATACATTATTACGGCAGTGTCAAAATATCTGACTGCTCATTTCTTCTAATATTAAGAGAAACGATGAATTTTCCGAGGACGAATATGTTTTCGTCGAAGAATCGCACACGCGGCATCTATAAGTTCGTTCCCTTGTGTATAGAGCTGAAGGCAATTTTAACACTCTACGCTTCTGCGAGGCTTTTAAAAGGCGCTAAATAAATGCATAAATCGATACATACATGTATACCCTACTCAGGGTCATAAATTCAACGCCGAGTTGATTTTTTTACGGTCGACTGACTTGGATGCCTATATAATTTGGATGACACACGGTACATGGTAGATTTATATTTCCCTGCTGCTTATAAAATTATGTTCCCCTTGGATCACAAGGAAACTTGGTTATAGGATATATGCTGACCGTCGTACACCGTCATTTGGGAGAAGGCTGGCCACCTGCTCTCATCTGTCGAGGCTAAAACCAGTCGCTAACACTTCACGCACATGGCTGCAGCCTCCCGGGGCTAGCCCTTAAAGGGGCTGCTCTTCGTCTTCCTGTCATATTCATACGCCATAATATTATGTTCTATTCATGCTCAGATGTTCATAATCCTTGCAAACGATGTCAGCCCATCTCAGCCCCGCGATCTCAGATATATCTAAAACTTAGCGATCGACCATAATTATTATTATTATTATTATTATTATTATTATTATTATTATTATTATTATTATTATTATTATTATTATTATTATTATTATTATTATTATTATTATTACTATTATTATTATTATTATTATTATTATTATTATTATTATTATTATTATTATTATTATTATTATTATTATTATTATTATTATTATTATTATTATTATTATTATTATTATTATTATTATTATTACGATCATTTTAACGCGCGCAAAGTCACACAGAAATGTGAATCTGAGGCGCGGAGAAATAATGAACCATCTATCTGACATTATCTGTCCCTGACATAAAAGAATATAGGCCCTATATATACTGGCCTAAATTCTCCCGCCATATATGAGCAGTGATGGGCAATAGTTAACTAAAAAGTTGCTAACTTTTAGTTTAACTAAACAAATTTAAAAAATCAGCAATATGCAACTATTTTTCCACAATGAATATTGAACACTGTAAACAAAACACATTTTAACACTGCATGGTTTTAGCATTAACAGCCTGTGTTTTCAAATTCATACACTACTTGCAGTACGCCTGTAACTGTAGGCCTATGCTAGAACAGTACACATTGCATAGTTTGAAGGGGAAATTGTCATTGACGCTCTGCATGCATTATTACAGTTCACTTAACCTCTGTTATTGTGAAAATGTTTGTCGTAAAAAGTTGGAAAAAGTTTAACCACTTTTTTTAGTTTAGTTAACTAATTTCCAAAATCAGTTGCCAACTTTAGTTAAACTAGTTTATTTTAGTTGGAAAATAGTTTTAGTTTAACTAAGAAAAAATAGTTTAGTGCCGATCACTGTATATGAGACTATATATACTGGCCTAACTTCTCCCGCCATATAGGCCTATGAGACTTTATACTGGCCTTAATTATCCCACCACATATGGAGCTATATATTATACTGGCCTAAATTTCCAGCCATTATTCAGAAACTCAATACTCGTCATCTGCACCGGTATACATACAACTGCATATCGCGCGTCATCTTTGTTAACCGTCTGAAACTGACCTTCACCGTCTTGCATCTGTTGACGGTCATGCAGCCACGCTTGCGAATCCTTGCTTAAACGATGGACTTATGACGTCTTAACATATGCGTATTTATTACTCGCTTACTTACTTACCTAAAAACCTACCTATATACCTGCCTACTTACATACTTTCTTATTTATTTTGAATTATTTACTTGCTTACCTACTAACGTACTCGCTCTCTTATACTCACTCGCTCACTAACTTATTTACTGCTGTGTTTTTTGGAATCGAACCCAGACACGCTTTACTCATCTCGCTTCGCCATTTATAACTCACCTCTGACTGACCCAACTTATAACCAGAGCTCACATTGCCTTTTCTACCTCTTCCACGAATTATGATATACCTATTCTATTCTACTTATTGTTTATATAGTTTACTTATTCTATCTAATATACCTATTCCACTTACTTAATCTATTCTACCTCTTAAACCACCATATAATATACAATCTATACATATTCTACAATTCCTCTTATTCCATCTATTTGACCTGCGAATCGTGGAGTGGCGCTTTTATAAATGTTTGATTACGATCACAATTGACGAATTCTAGTTGTTTCGCTTGTGCTACCATCATCGGTATCTGTTATATCTCAGTCATTTCTTAGTTACCTTGTTTTTGTGATAAGTGAATTCAGGAACTACCTTCAAAATTAGGCCTAATACTGTGCTTCTACCTTAGTAATGTCTTTTCTAGACATTTGTGTAGCGCCAGTTTGAAATGAGTGGCTGACCCCTCTCCAAAGAGGGATTAATTCGAGCCTGAAGGGAAAGAAGAAGAAGAAGAGTTTGAAATGAGTGACAACTTCTTTCGTCTTACCTTGCGTGTAGGTGGAGAAAGTCTTCATTGCGCAAACATGTAGAAACAGACCAACATGTCCTTTTCTGTAAGGCCACGTGTTGGTCTCTCTGTCTGTCCATCTGTTTGTCTGTCCGTCTGTCTGTCTGTCTGTGCGTGTATCTTACTTTCTGTTGTGTATTGTCTTGTCTGTTTTTGTCTGCCTGCTGCTTTCTCTACCTTGAGCTGTCTGTTTGCCACGTTTATCCTAGACTAGCAGTGTGTGTGTGTGTGTTTGTTTGTCTGTTTGTGTGTGTGTGTGTGTGTGTGTGTGTGTTTATGTGTCTCTGTATGTGGCTTACCTTTCGAGGCTGATCAGGGTCAGGGTCAAGACGGAGCAGATGACGGAGACGTTCTGCACATAGTGAACGGACTTACAGAGGAACTCTCCGAAGATCCACGTGAACGTAAACCACTTAGCAAACTACAAACAGCAAAAGTGCATTTGAATGGCTTAAGGCGCTCTATAAATTTTCAGCTACACACGAACAGACAACTGTACATGAAATATTCACAAAGGCGCTACATTAATGTTCAGGTAAATACAAGCGCAGACATGTGTCGATAAAAGAAAAGCTATAGAGAGCAGAAAAGAAGGAGTGTTGCTAAAAACGAGATCTCCCTGTTCCGTCCTTCTTCTCTCTCTATGTTCTCCCTAACCTCTAAAGGCTAGGGCGGATGCGCTTGGACGAGGAATGGATTTCCTCCAGTCATAAACTCCAGGGACGTCTGAACCGGGTGGGGAGTAACACGACGCACGATACGTGATAGGAATAATTTCAGAGGGAAGGAAAATCATATCGAAGGGAAGACTATTAGTACCAATAGTTCGATGCAACATCTCTAAATTTAAGGTGAGTTGCCTTTGATATTGATACTATAGGATCACAAAAGGCGTAAGCGTAAGTTCTAAGTAATATAACTCGTTTATG
>OY744605.1:60709239-60731739 GCA_963556255.1 Allolobophora icterica
ATAGCATGTGCTATCTTACTGATTCTATAATAACTTGAATTATCCTACGCTAGAGAGTGTTTTTCTAAGCTATTCCTCACTTTCTCATACTATGTTTCACGATATTCTTTGCTATCCTACTATCTTTCTAATGATATTCTCTGCTATCAGATGCTATTCTGTGATATCGTTGGTCATCCTACGCTATCACGCGTATCTTTAACATTGCTTTGCGACATCCTATGATAAATTTTGCTATCTTGCACAACCCTATATAATGGCATTTGCTATCCTACACTGTCACGTGATATCTTTTCATATCCTAAGTTATCTTAGCAATTACATATATATAAATGTAGTACCCATACCGCCGCATTTTACTCAAATCTCAAGACTGTACTTTTCAGCCGGTGTCGGGTCGCGAATGCTTCTGAGTAGATGACATTGAAGAGGCGCTATATAAATTCTCCATATGAATGAATGAATGAATAAATGATCCCATTCGTGTAGAGTCAGTTGAGAGGTTTAGCTTTCTATAGATTATCCAGTCGTGTGTGAGTTTATGTGGAATGTGTGTAATATAACCTGAAGATGCGTGAACTAACATAGACTGCTGTAGATATGTGGCCGAAGAACAATTTATCTAGAGCATTTTTTGCACTTACGCTGCTATTCAGAGGCAGAGGATATATATAATATATATATATATATATGAGCGTTTCATATATTATATATATATATATATATATATATATATATATATATATATATATGAGCGTTTTATTCAGGCTACCTTTGTATATTCAGTTCTCTTCACACGTATAGACAATGATGTATGGGTGGATAACTATAATGTTCAATATAGATGTTGGACATGTGGGTCGCCCGCTGTCCTGGCTGCATTCATTCCCCTTAAGGCGCACGCAGGCAGTCGTATTTGGTTCCACACGGTCGGACTGGTCCATGATCACACTGGGTCTCCCTCAAGCTTCCAATTTAGGCCTTCCACTTTGTATCCTGTATACACTGCTGATTTGGATTAAGTTCTTTCTTCTCTGGGAGTTGCAGCTCATCAGTATGCTGATGACAGAAGGCATATGTCCATGCACAGCTCTAGAGGCTATCTCCTTAATGCAGAAAATGCTTCGGATATCTTTTGGTGCCTGGATGTCGACCAATCGCCTCCTTCTTAACTCTCGGAAATCCCAATTCATCTGGCTTGGTAGTCGTGAACAGATTTCCAAACTCGACTTGCCTATTGTGCAGCATCGCTTTCCTGGTATCTCCTTTTCAACTATTGTGCGCGTTGGACACAGGAAGTTTATCACAGGAGGTTTTGGCCTATCTCCTCATCGGAAGAGATCTATCGCTTCATCGGATGAGACCTATCTCATCATCACAGGAGACCCACCTTCTTATCACGGGAGACCAATATCTTCACACCAGGGGACCTATCTTCTCATCGCAGGAGACCTATGTCCTTATCACAGGAGACCACTATCCTCATCGGAGAAGACCTACCTCCCCATCGGAAGATAGCTATCTCCTCATTGGAGGAAACCTATCTCATCATCGCAGGAGACCAATATCTTCACACCAGGGGACCTATCTTCTCATCGCAGGAGACCTATCTCCTTATCACAGGAGACCAATAACCTCACCCCAGAAGAACTATATTCTCATTGTAGGAGACCTCTCTCCTTATCACAAGAGACTAATATCCTCATCCCATGAGACCGATTTCCTCATCCCAGGAGATCTCACCGCCTGCTCGTCGCCACGGGGCAATGGTTCTTTGTGCGAATTGTTCATTCGAGGAGCCTTCATCATTCTGGTAGCCGTCGTGGGTCAACGACTGAATGACGAATCCTCATTCCCATCATCGCTCTTTTGTCCCTGTATCGTCGCCCTTTTCCATCATGCATCGCTACAGCCATCCTCTGGGCTCCACTTACGGTTTTGAGAGTCTTTTACCTAATCATACTTTGTGTAGTAATCGTAACAGTAATCGAACATTTATAAAGCGCCACTCAACGCATCAGAGGCGCTCCAGACCCAAGTCAGTGCTATCACTAACAAATAAACTGGACTTCAGGCGTTTCCCGGAACAGTGGAAGAGAAAGGATGAGCATCTGAAGCTACAATTAATGCGGAAGACGGTTCCAACTAGAGGGGCCAACATAGACAAAACTTCTAGATTGAGCAGTAGTCCCGCTCATGCGGGGAACAACCGGAAGGCCTCTGGCGGTGGAGCGGAGAGCGGAGCGGACAGCGGAGCGGAGAGCAGAGCGGAGAGCGGAGCGACCTGGGAGTAAAATCCATACCGAGGTAGAAGGTTAGTATTAGATGTGTAATTGAGTTTGGAATTTATGTTGTTTGTCTAATATTTAGATTTGAAATTTTTAAAGTGGCTCTGTATGTACACATAATGTTGCAAAATAATAAATTTTTATAAAGTTGTTCCTGGCGATTTGTAATTTCCCGGCATTAGCCTCTGAACCCTCAAACTGCCTCAGAGGTCCCGATTGGTTAGAAAGGGGATTTCATGAAGCCACGGTTATCAGATAAACATCACAACATGGTCCTATCATGTCGTGTTCCATGACAATATATAGCGCATATCTGATGGCTTGTGCGATAAAATTCATCCTATAATATTATGTAATCCTGTTCTATATGGGCAAATGGCGCCGTTTAGAGATGTAACGTTATCGTTAACAGAAACTAGGCCTATAGGCCAGGTTACATGATGTATACCCTATAGATTAGAATAGAATTTATGTATGTATATGTATCTGGACTTTTATAAAGCGCATTTTACGGAATCCCTCAAAAGCGCTAAGAATAGTATAGAATAATGTAGGTCTTGAAAACAATAGAATACGACACAGTAGAATCAACACAGTATGATACAAAAAGGAATAGAACGTATAAGAGATTAGAATAGACTATAGATGACATAGACAAAGATGTACAACCAAACGAAGACAATTGTGGAATAGAATTTAATCGAATAGAACGGCATGAAGCAGACTGACATGGAATTAAGTTGGTTTTGCCTGGATTATGCGGTTAAGTTACAGCGCATACTGCTATATACAGTAGATAGGTAAGATCGATCGGTCAATTGCATGGAGATTAGCTCAGATTAACCTATGGATTAAACATGAACAAGCCAGAGCCACATAGTACCGTTTATGGAAAAGGACAAGCGAGGACCATAGGTCAGTGGCTATGGCAGAACAAGGCCTATTGAGGGACACTTGTCCCTAAGGACTCGGTCGCTTCCTGTTGCGGTTCCAGTCCTGTCCCCTATAGGAAGATCGTCAAACTCGTACTTTAAAAACAACTTTGTTTCGAAGTTATCTGACACTTTGAAAACTATTGCCAACTAACAGCAGACACTACTGTAGATGAAAATTATGCACAACCAGGCTTTATATCCATACAGTGATATGCCACCAGTCTTCTGGGCACACTATTTTATAAGTGTGGCTTTTGCACAGATATGTCTATAATATAACCAAATAGTTTCCTCTCTATAGTCGTTCTAGCCCGATAGTTTTAATAAGTTTGGCCTTTTATAGGTCTCTTAACACCCAACGGGAAGCTCTGGCTTGGACTGAGTCCATGTTAATATATTTGATCCACACATTCTGGCTTCGAATCCTGGCAATTAGATATGGGACAGCAGCGAACGCAAGCCGTCCATGAACCCGTCAGCGTTCGTTAATGTTGGGCAATATACGGCGCTATAAAAATCTCATCATAGATATCTGCAAAAGCACTCCTCGTCGAGATATCTATGGACAGCCATTATGAGAGCCTGCGTGTGCAGCTGAGATCAATCATCATCGTTTTAAGAACAAGGATATTGTGATCGGCTGAAAAGATGGCGATTGCGCCTTCTTCCTACTGAGTCAACAGCCAACAATAACTTGTGTGTAATTTAATACATAATTTATGAGGCTCCTTTTCATGATGTTTGTCCGGATGCTCTAAATTTTACTGCAGAAGAGGGCACTTGACATTAACTACATGTCTGCAGACCAACCACATTCACTCTGGCCCACAGAAAAAGCTATAGACATGCAATTTTTTCTATTATATATAATATATATATATATATATATATCTCCCTTATATTTATATATATATAATATGTGTATATATATATATATAGCTGATATTAGACGATTTGTGTGAGGATAGTAGTCAAACATTATCCGCTGATACCAGGGATTATTTTGGCCACAATAACTGTGTACTGTTCAGTGAGGCATTGATATTTCCGAAGACAATGACAATAAAGAATGGACAGATAGTCATAAGCGATGGCTCAAGGGCCTTGCAAAGCGGTGCATAGATGACCTCTTGTGCCCTACTGTGTACATAGTTGTCAGCCTAACAGTCACGGTCAAATGGATCCACCTTGCTTGGCTGGTCACAAAGCGAGACCCATCTATGGTTCCACTGAACGTGACAGTCTGGGTCCTAGAACGAGCAGAGGTGACGACAGAAATTCCGGGCCTCTAGACAGAGAAATCACGGACCCCAAAACTATCCTTAGGCTTTGTGAGAAAATTGAAAAAACCCAAATTGAAATTAAAAAATATGCAGGTACGACCTACGATATTATATTTGCATATGCAACTACAATTTTATTCAGTAATATTATATTTAAAAAGGCATAAATCGTAAATTGTGTGTAGGTCTAACTGATTATAATATTTTTCATAAGTTGATTGCGTGGCCCTAAGACTCGCCGGGCTGCTGCGCTCCCCCTCCCTCTCTGCGGGCCTGAGAACGAGTCTCAGGTCTTTGAGACACGAAGGACGGGGAAGTGGAATGTAAATGTAATTGCGTCTCAGAGGAAGACAGATAGACACAGGTACAGTATATGTAAAATTGTACACGTTTTTATATAGCGACCTTGTGGCCTTGACCAGGGGCGGATCCAGGGGGGCCCAATCCGGCCATGGCCCCCACATTTGAAATTTTTCTTTATTTTTAACATGTGTTTTATGGGCGTTTATGATGTTTACACAGGCGTGGCCCCCCCTGTAGGCGTGGATGAGTAAAATGTACACAGAACGCGGGCCCCGTAGACGTAGACTGAAGACATTAAAAAGGTTAATGACTAAAAAAAAAAAAAGGTCATCAACTTTTTTGGGAGATGACTAAAAAATTTTTGGCCCCCCCTGACAGACCTTCTGGATCCGCCCCTGGCCTTGACCGTGCTCAGTTTTCAATGAACTGATCGGGTGAGATCCATCACAACCGCTGCAGGTCAATGTTGTGGGGAAGGTATCCAGTAGGTGAGGTTAAGAAATACGATGGGTGGCAGGGAGAGATGAAAGTCTAAAGAACGGAGATGTGAAGTAGTGAGGGAGAGAGACAGGTGCATGATGGACGAGTCAAGCAATGGTGAGAAGTTCTGACGGCGTTATAAAATATTCAAATAATAAACGCACACATATACATACATGACATTGTATACATCTATCCATCTATCAATCTATGCATATATACTGTGATGATGATGACGACAATGATGATGAACGACCCGATGCGATGGAATCGGTGAGTAGATGGCGACTTTCAGAGAAGGATCCCCCCGAGGGAGAGGAGAGACGGGTATACCAACAGGTCAAAGTACAGAGGTGGCAGAAATAGAAGGAGGCACGATGTTTGTGGGGAAATAGAGAAGCTATGAAAGCTATGTGAACTGATAAGGAAACAGACAGCCACACAGATAGAGACAGTCAGACAGACAGAAAAATACAGAGACAAGCAGACAGAGTGTAAGATGGACAGATATATATATATATATATATATATATATATATATATATATATATATATATATATATATATATATATATATATATATATATATATATATATATATATATATATATATATATATATATATATATATATATATATATATATATATATATATATATATATATATATATATATATATATATATATATATATATATATATATATATATACAGGGTGGGCCAGTAGGAATGCACCAACTTTGACGCCTTATAACTTGAATAATTTTTATGTGAGCGTCTTGTCCAATATATCAAATTGAAGATAATTATCCATTTTATCATTCTGCCAAATATCTACGAGATACTATTACGACGTTTTGAGCTAATCATATTAATATTCGATGTGCCATTTTGCAGCCATAAAACTGCAAGAAAAAACAAAAGTCTGAAACTGAAGATGTCAATTCTAAACAATCACTTAGTACTAACAATTAATATCTTGAGTGAATTTATCATCAGTCAAACAGATACTCAATATGTCCACCACGTGCTTTAATGACTGCATCAACACGAGACGACCACTGATCGATGGCTGAGTCCACCAGTGCTTGGGTTATCTCAGCCCAGCAGCAAAGAATCACGTCTTTCAAGTGTTCAACGTCACGTATCGGTTCACGATAGACCAGTTGCTGAAGACAACCCCAGATCGAATAGTCAACCGGGTTTAAATCCGGACTGTTCGGTGGCCAGTTCTCCGGTTCAATTAACTCTGGCACGTTAGCGTTCAGATAGGCAACCGTATGACGTGAACGATGCGCCGGCGCTCCATCTTGCTGAAAGATGTACCCATCAACTCCAGACAGTTGGCGAATATCACGTAGCAGTCCTCTTGCGAGTACTTCATCGCAGTAATAAACACTGTTCACCTTAGCCTTTGGAGTAACAAAGAATGGCGCCGTCTTTCCAAGCTTTGAAACAGCCAACGACACCATCACACTTTGCGAGAAGTGCTTCCTGCCCTTCAGAAGCCGAGCAGGCGCAACCTCACGCTTAAGGCTAACGTTTGCATACACACGGTCGTTCTGAGTGTTTGTTGGCGTCTGAACCGTGAAGATCTTCTCGTCTGTGAACCATGTTCTGTTGATCTTTTCATCTGTCATTCGCTTCTTGAGTCGTTTGCAGGCGGCTAGACGTTTCATCGAATCGGCATCAGACAATTTCTGAACTTCACGTCGACGATAGACTTTGAGGTTGAGGTCATGTTTAGCAATGCGCCTAACAGTACTGCGTGAAATTCCGGTCGCACGCTCAATTTCTCTCGGACTCTTACTCGTCCCTGGATTGTTGTCTTGGCTGCAAATTAACTCATGGACTTGTGCAATGTTCGACGCTGTGCGCGCAGAACGTTTGCGACCACAGTTGCGGCTGTTAGACGTTCCCGTAGCATCAATTTGTTTAATCAATCGATTTAGAGCATATTTATTCCATTTTCTAGAAGGGAATTCTATCATCATCTGATGTGTATTGTATCCTTTTTCTGCTCGTAAAATTCGGATTAAAATTCTATCCTCTTCCGTGAGCGGCGCCATGATGTTCAATATTTACATTCAAAATTGAGAGGTGTGCGCCGCACCGAAATTTTATAACAAAGGTGCCGTATATCAGTGCAAGATTTGACACAGTAGGAGAGTGGATGATTACTTTCAATTTAGTATATTGTGCACGATGTTCGGATAACAGTTGTTCAAGTTATATCCATCCAAAGTTGGTGCATTCCTACTGGCCCACCCTGTATATATATATATATATATATATATATATATATATATATATATATATATATATATATATATATATATATATATATATATATATATATATATATATATATATACAAAACGGACACACAGACAGTGAATCGGAAAGACAGTGAGACAGACAGACAGGGAGACATACACAGATACAGACATTCATACAGGCAGAGAGAGGGACAGACACACAGACAGTGAATCGGACAGACAGACAGATACAGACATATCCCTTTGCTCGACATACACAGATACAGACATACATACAGGCAGAGAGATGGACAGACACACAGACGGAGAGGACGACATTCAGTCGATTCTAGAAATGAGGCTCGTAAATCGCAGAGGTGTGTGGCTGCTTGGACAGATTCGTTTATATCGCCGTAAGATGGCGATACTGAGGCCGTATAATTTCCAGGTGAAAATGAAAGGCCGCTGAGCGTCATAGATGTCACTCGATTCATGAGTGCATCGTGCCAATGGACGCCACAAATCAGCAGGTATTGATTGAACAGAATGCACGGTCAACACTCACATATGACCAATTCTGATTTATTAGCTACCGCCATTAAAATTCCACTCTGTTATGACAAACAGTGAATGCTATGCGGATTACCAGACAATTAATAATAATGCTTAGCAAGCTGTTGTGTAAAACGACAGTGATGTATACTGGCAGTGTGGCGTATTCAGAAATATAGAATCGCAGAGCTTATGGACTTACGCTATTCCATCCGACAACCCAGAGTAGCAAACTAATTATTCGGATAATTTTATGGTAATTATATGAATATTACTCGGATAGTTGTTCAAGCTATTTCCGGCCAATTGTCGGGTGCTTCCGTATTGTAAGTGAATTTTCAAGAGAACAATATTAATTACAAGACTGACGCGATAAAGACGATAATAATTTTCTGAGTAGGCCTACTATATTCTGATCACTTAGATTAAATATCTAAACGAATAACAAACGAATACATGTATACAGACATGCATATATTTATGCATTATTCACATAGTGACAACACACATACATACACATACTTTCATAAAATAAAAAAACAAAAGGACAACCGTTTCCGTATAGGTTGCTTGGGGTTGTGAAGGACCGCCGACCGGAATTCGATCATCTGACGCACAAGTGAAAAGCCGACGCGTTGCCAATAAGCCAGCACTGATTATAAATCAGGTATTGCAAGGCAACTAATCCGAGGATTAAAGAAGAAAGAAGGACTGATGAAATCAGACAAATCCCTTTGCTCGATAGCTACGCTTATGCTGAGGATCTAAGTGATCTATTCCGGACAAATAACCCTGTTCAAAGAAGAAATCTTTCGTGATTTAATACAAGTCTTCTTATTTTTTATACTTGTGCATGATTTCATGATTAATACTGTCATTTCATTCGTTTTTGATTTTTGCGAATTTTACAATATCGGCTTTAACGTTTTTTAGATTTTATTTTGTTCTTATTTCGAGCTAATATTAAGTCTTGATTTTGAGTATTATATCCTGTCATGTTTCCTCTTTGCAGTTTAGTATTCTCTTTTGAATTTTGTAATCTCGTCTTTGTCGTTTTTACAGTTTATTATTCACTTTGAATACTGTGCTCTCTCTTGTCACCTGTAAAAATCTATATCACGTCATTATGCCTAGTTGTGTCGCGTTTAAAATCTAATATTCTTTTCTGTTTCTATAATTATATTTTAAAATCCTGCTTTTATCTTTCGTTCGTGTTTTTTTATCTAAATTACGTCAGAGGTCTTCCTTGTTAAGTGATTTTCCAGATATTTAAATTGCACTCCCCCCACAATATTACATACATGGGATGATTAGGGTACTATTGTTTGAAATATTACTACACAAGGCCAAGCGCTTTTGAGAGGAAATGTGTTAGAAATGCCTAGACACATGCATCAACATCATCAGCAACGGCCGCAGCAACAACATCATTATCATAGCCGACGTCGTCGTCGTCGTCGTCCTTCTCCTCCTCCTCCTTCTCCTCATCATAATTCAACCACGGACACTGTAGAAGTGATTCCCGCTGGTGCTGCATAAATTCGTTATGGTATCTAGCGTGGGTTCGTGTGCTGATATGAGAGACTATGTATATTTGATCCCCGATCGCCGACCGCCTCGTCGGCTGGGTTCAAGACAGAATGAAACCAGCCACGGCCCAGTTTCTGACGAGTACATGATTTCCCCCCGACAAGACTTTTGAACCAGAGGACCCAAAGGTAATTGAGCAAAGACTCTTCCCAGAGCCCTTGCCAAATTGGTTTCTGGCGTCTAGACGAATTACGTGACGATACCCACGCGGGAAAACGAGCATATAATTATAGGCCTAAGCTATGAACCCAAGAATTGCGCAGTGTCCTAATTGGATCGCTGCATGGCTTGCGAATTTCCTTTGGATTTTAGTATTAATGTTGAGTCTGGTTCTCGAGATTTGTTCAAGTCTCGTTTCTTTAATTTATTATTACATTTTCATTTACCTGTTACTGAATTTGTATTTCACTTATTAAATTGCTTTCTATTTTGAACGTATAGTTCTCGTTTTCAAAGACCTCTGAGGAATCAATTGACTGAGTATAGAGATAGTTTCTCCCAGCAATCAATTATCTGAGTAGAGAGGCTCACAGCAAGACAATTATCTATCTTACAATTTTAATCATCGCAGACGTTGTCGTCGTCATCACCATCATCATTTATTTTATAATTATTATTAGACCTATTCTTATCAGGCCTATTACTATTAATATTATTATTATTTTTATTACTATTATTATTATGCATAAAAGTATAAAAGCTGCATATTATTATTATGCATATATCCATATCCCAATTTGTACCTCAGTTCATAAATACTTAGGGATTAGGGTTAGGGTCGGTGTAGCCTATGCATTTTGTGTGACTTAAAAGATATACCTGCCAGTGGAAGTTGGTTATTATTATTATTATTATTATTATTAATTTTTTTTTGCCCCGGGGTATCAAGGATCCCCCAGGTAGGTAAAAAAATTGTCCGGACACATATATAAAAAGAAAAAGATTATTCCTGGAACGGCCGAGCGAGTAACAGGTAAATGAAAAATAAATTCATATTAAACGGCCGAGCCAGTAACAGGTAAATGAAAATAAATTATTATTATTATTATTATTATTATTATTATTATTATTATTATTATTATTATTATTATTATTATGATAAGACTTTGATTTTTAATGAAAGTTTGATTTTAATGTGGAAAATTGTGTCTACTGTATTGTGATGATTGCTTGCGTCTTATTCAACCTAATCGTTGTGACAGTCTCAATATTATTCTTATTAAATTGTTATTTTTTTTTACCCAAAAGGTAAAATACAGAGAATGTAGAAAACTATTCTATACAAGGGAGAAATCATATTATTATTATTATTATTATTATTATTATTATTATTATTATTATTATTATTATTATTATTATTATTATTATTATTATTATTATTATTATTATTATTATTATTATTATAATTTTACCCGTACCCTGTATGATGTTTTGATGTTTTACCCGCGTGTTCTTCATGTTCGAGTTGTTGTTACGGTTGACTAGGAAGTAGACGGAGGAGATGTGAAAGTAAAAGTCCTAGTCGACGGGGTTCCTATGGCTGATCTAAACACCCTGACATAATCCTGATTGCACGACACATCACCTAAAAGCTGATTGAAAACTTCCTCTGTGTCCATGTGTATATTAAATACACCAGTGACGGCCTTAGGATATTTCGGACCCCGTGCAAGTATACTGTATGGACCCCAATGACACAAGTCAAATTGTTTTTCAATGCTAATCATTTTATTTTAGTAGATTGTTAACAAGTACAAATTAAATTTAAAAAAAACTATACACGAGAATTCTGGATCAAGAGGAAGTTGACTTCTATTTTATTGACAAACGAGAAGATTTAATCGAAACCATAATATTATTATTAGGGTATATTGTTCATGTTAATTTTCTGTGACATTCTCGGGTCCCCCTAAGTTGCGGGCCACGTGCGACCGCACGGTTCGCACGCCCCTAAGGCCGGCACTGAATACACATAAAACTTATATATTAATTGTATTGTATTGTGATATTATTTATTCGCGTCGTTGACTATAAAAAAATGTGATAGAAAGGTTACATTAGTATATTAAGAGAAAACATATCAACTGAGACATCAGTCAACAAATTTTATTATAGATTTGTCACAAACTAGCAGTGCGTCTGATTTGAAAATAGTAGGCGGGTTGAAAGTCGATCGCGCTGGATCGAGTAGGCGAGCGATTTGCCTTAGACCGCGGGAACTCTTGTGTACAGCGTATTTTGTGTATCGTATTCGTAATTTTTCGTTTCGCTGCATATAGTACTCATCTAGTAGGCTTATCTCGCTTCAGTTCCGTTATCTGAGTAGGTCTCTTGAAGAGGCGATATGTAATTTCTCAGAATGAATGAATGGATGAACATTCACTAGAAACCTACCATTGACGTAAGATGACGTGTGACGGCTGATTTCACAACGATGGTTGAGCCTTCGGCATTACGTTGAACACTCATTTTTGGCTTGACCTTCCAGCCGGTGTCACGAAATAGATTATCCTCCATACATGCGTATCCCCCTTAGCGAAACGGAGTATTCGGTTTGGTTTGCATTTTTGGCGGTTTCTAAGTGTATTCAGTCGTACTGTTTGGATTAATTGCACACATAAAATTTTTGAATTGCGTATCTTTAGTTTGTACGTCGACCTGAAATCAATTTACTTTGTTTTTGGTGATTTTGACTGGAATTTCGTCGAGGCTATCGTGATGCGTATGACGAGGGGGGATAGAATGGATCATCCCACCGGATACTCTAAACCGGTTTATTCCATCCGGGGTGATACGCTTTAGGGGGGGATAGAATATCTCTGGACACCGGCAATCCATTCAAATTTTATCGGCGTGCTTTCTGCAGGACTTGCAGTAAATTTTGTTCACAGTCCGACGGTTTTCTATTTCGACTACATTGACATCGAGCGAGTCGCCTAATTTCCATGACAGATCTATACGTGCTCAACTGTAGGCCCTACATTAGGCCTATTATTCGACTTGCTCATCTTCGCCGCCATTGTTGTTTAAAATTATTTCCGAAGTTGGTGATGTTACGGATGATGTCACGCGGCATGAGGTGTCGACCGTGTTATTTTGGCCAATTATATTGCACGAAATTGGAGTGATCAGTCAGCAGTAATTGGGACAGGTCACGGAACACATTCACCGCTGTCGCAAGTAAGTAAATTAAAGTAATATAAATTAGGTAAATAAAATAATGGTCAGGCTCCAGGTTCGTCTATCGTCTTGAAGTCTAGGCCTAACTCAAACTCAGTGTGCGACGACCGACTGTCACTCATGGTTGCCTTCGGCTAGGCGAGCGGTAAATCGCTCGCCGGTACCTTTGCTAGGCGAACGACCAAGGAGAGCGATCGATCGATCGCTCGCCTTAAATCAGACGCTCTGCAAACTAGGGTTGTAACTGTGGTTTCACATCAGCGCCTGACCACTAAGATATTGCCAAATGGGAAACCCCTATCGATAGGTGGCGCGATTCGGCGTCGGCGTGTCACGTGACCACACTCTGTGGACAGTTTCGCTAGGACGTTGAGCAAGGTGGAAGTGGCCTTTGTAGTACGCGTTTCAACGCAATATTTTTGAGTTCGGCGTTCGAAATTCTGTGAAACTTGAGGATAGCTCAGCGATTATTCTGCTCTATAGTCCCGGTGGTAACTTTTGGGCCAGAATTATTGTACAAGATTTTTTTAATCGAAAGTTTGCATTTCGAAAGTTGCAGCTGTAGACGAAGTGACGGCTGCCATTTTGTTTCTTGTCTCTTGGCCACGAATGTCTGTAGAAAACCGACCGTGCCACACTAGAAGCGGAATAGAACTGCAGGATAGTAAGACTCAGACTGATGAAACCAGTGGAAGATTTGGCTTAATGGTTGTTGAAAAATAAGGAAAACACCAATAACCATCGACAATCACCAATAACCATCGAGCAAGTAGAACAATTCATCTACCTTGGGGGCTAATAACCGCAGATGGCCGAGGCGGAAACGACGTTATTACAAAGAAGAGCTGGACGAATGAACCTCATAAGCATTTGGAAAAATGGACAGGATATGGATAAGCAGAGAAATAGCAGAGAAAATCAAGGAAAGAGTATATGAGACGATGATACAATCCAGTTTCCTATCACAGCAGAAATGAGATTGGCTGCGGAAAATTGCAGGAATTTCAAAACTACAGAAAATTAGACATGATGACATAAGACAGCTTTTAGATGTCCAATTAACTCTGCTAGAGAAAGTCTTTCAGCAAAGATTCAGATGGTTTGGAGCTGTAGAGAGAATGCCAGTTGGCCGAATTCCATACAATGAACTACGTGCAGTATTCAAAGGAAAGAGAAACAAAGGCAGATCAAAAATGCGCAGGATAGACGATATAAACGAAGACGTAACAGGACTTGGAATAACACTGAGACGGGCATCGGGCAAATGACCAAGACAATGGAGTTAATTTGATTGTACCCATCCCCGCCAAGAAGCTGTCATCCGAAACTGATGATGACGATGATTTGTGGAATCAGACGCTAATGACAGTGCATTCACTGACATTGTTTCTCGTAAGACTTGCCTTCGCTTATAGTACTCTAATAATGAGTTGCTGACTTTGCATAAACTGGCCATGTCTGATGATGGCCCCACCTAGAACACAATTCCCAGTCTTTTCTGAAAGGAGAGCTCGTCATAAATCGAAGTTACAAGATTACGCCTTAGGGAGTAGGGATAACACAAATATTATTTGTGGTTCAGAGTAGGCCTAAATTAATTTACACGGAACCACTAATTGTATAGCGAAGCTACTTTGCATTGCTCATAATATATGTGCAAGTAGTAATTTGAAAACAGAGAAACTCAGCACCATTTATTGAGACATTTTTGGTGGCATGGTATATGTCAAGCCGTGATCATATATTATTTTACCTGCATCGGTTGTCAGAGGATAGTTATATGGTAAACCAAGTCACTTGCTCCTTTATTAAACCTTGCATGCAGTATATCATTTTCGGCTACGATCGTCATCAAAAAATCAATTGCAGGTCCCGCGGTCTTCTACGAGATTTGGCGACTGTTCCTTCTCTGTCGCTGGACCAACTGCGTGGAACAATCTTCCTGACCACGTTAAGAATGCGCCATCTCTGGAGTCATTCAAATCGCACCTGAAGACATATCTTTTTAAACTTTCATACGACTGTCATTGACTTTTGTAACTCATGTACAGCGCCCTTTTCTTCGGCCTCGGCTATGCTACGGCGCTATATAAATCGTCTTATTATTATCATTTTAAAGGTGGCAATGAATATCGTGAATCCTCTGACTGCGCGATAAGTCTAGGAATAGGTTTAGCTTGACAGTCTTTGAGTTTGTTTTTCTGCATTTAATTTCTCGTTTGGTCGCAAATTAAAAGCTCCGTTGCATTTAATTAACAAAATGTTGGTTAAATGAGATTTTTAAGTGTGTCGAAATAGACTTTATTGAAATTGTTCTGGATTTCTCTGCACGCATTCGAGTGCCTGTTCAACTGGCAAATGATTATTATAATGAACTAAACAAATTAAATATAACTTTATTGTTCGCGAGATAAAGATAATGCTAGCACCTGCATATTGCATAAGCCGAAAATTATTTGTCGAAAGGAAAATTCTAGCTGAAGGAACTAAATTAGTCCAACTGTTTGGAAATGTCCCATTGCAAAATTACGGTCAATTTTTTAATCAAATTTGATGGCCATCAGTGTCAAAAGCCTTAGCAAGCTTCGAAAAACCATTTATTTAGAAGCCATTATTGTATGTGGGTTCTGCAATTATTTTAGTTCGCATTTCTATATCGACCATAAACGTTGAATTGCCAGAGCGAAATGCATGCCTGCAGGAAGCCAAAAGATTCTTAGAATTGGTAAATTTGGTGCAATTCTCCATAAACAACTTGTAACCATTTATTTAGAATATATATATATATATATATATATATATATGTAATATATATATGTAATATATATATTATAATATATATAAAGTGAATGACACAGCGTGATCATGAGTACCAATATATATATATATATATATATATATATATATATATATATATATATATATATATATATATATATATATATATATATATATATATATATATATATATATATATATATATATATATATATATATATATATATATATATATATATATATATATATATATATATATATATATATATAAAGTGAATGACACAGCGTGATCACGAGTACCAATTTCAATTATTCTTACAGGTGACACACGTAATACACACGTGTTTGTATTTAGGAGTCAAGTCAAAATTCGCTTCAGCGAGCCATTTCCACTCGGCAGTTCTCCGATTACTTGGACCCCTCCTCCCAACTCCTTTGCTCTTTATCCCACTTCTTCGAAGGAACATAATATTATCCAACTGAACCATACGATCAAACTTACTCACAGCTCTGAGCCTGATGGATTGGATCAAACTGTAGTGGGACCCTCAATATGTCATATAGCGGCACCTATGGCTGCTATAATAAACTGCTCTTTGAGAACAACAGGCTCTGTACCCTTGAGTGTGAAGACGTCTATTATCTCCCCCATCTATAAGCAGAGCAGTTGGAAGGACCTTACGAATTACAGGCCTATTTCAATATTACCCTATTTTTCTAAGTTACTTGAAAAAATTGTATATTCTAGACTGTATAACTTCGTTGATAAAATGAACCTATTATATCCTTCCAACATGGTTTTAGGTCTGGACAATCTACTGTTATGTCACCTCTGGATATACATTATCAAATCATGAAGACAATTGATATTAATAAAATTCCAGTCGCATATTCCTTGACTCGAGCAAAGCATTCGATATATATATAGTCGACCATGGACTACTATAGGGCCTACTTAAAAAAGAGTAAATTATGTGTCATTCACTTTCTTGGTTTAGAAATTACTTGTCCTCTCGTCAACATCAAGTCAAATGTAACGGTAACTATCTAGCTTTAGCACAATGAAATTTGGATTTCCACAAGGGTCTGTGCTATGTCCCTTGCTGTTTCTCAACTATATTAATGACCTTCCCAAACCATCCTCGTTTCTTCACTTCGTCCTTTTTGCTGACGATACCAATGTGTTTCTTTGTGATCCTCATATCAACAAATAGTAAATACATTAAATGAAGAGCTAACTTACGCTTCTGACTGATTTAAAGCGAACGAGTCATTCCTAAATATAAATAAATCTAATTATACCTTATTCGTCTCAAATCGTAAAGTACTCATAAGGAAATAATTCTAAGTGATAATATGAGGATTCCTCAAGTCGGCTCTGTTAAGTTTCTAGGAATTTACATTGATCAACATATCAACTGGTCTGCCCACATTGATCATATTGCCTCCCCATGAACTATGCCACTTGTTCAACCTTTATGTCTTAAAAAACACCTGCGTGCATACCTGCTTAGCGATAAGGTACCGTGACTTTAGCCATAATCCATTGCTGTGCAATCAACTTTTTATAGTTAAGAACTTCTGTTTTAATTAAGTTTTCCATTACGTATTCAATTGATCCACCGTTGTGGAAATTAATAATCATTACTCCGTATGATCATCGCTCCTGTATCGTATGTTCACACGATGCTATGAAATAGGAACTGGGGTGGGAATTGTCGGGGTTGGGGTTCAACCCCCCAGTCTTTCTTAGGACCCCAGTTAAGTCTTCATTTCACACCCCAGGGGTCGTTTCCAATACCTCAGTTGTGCTAGTGTGATTTAGCATTATTTGACTCTGAGTCTCTGACAAGAGAAGACATTTCTGTGGTGTATCATGTATGCATTTTTGAATTTTCTCAACAAAGGAATTGATTTTGATTCGAGTATGACTTGCAAAACTGCTAGCGTTGAAATTGGCTGCTTTCAAATTTCGTTGACATCAGTTTGCAAAGTACGGATAAAATGTTCAACCCCCTCAGTCTTTTTTCCACAATTCCCACACTGATAGAAACATTATTAATCTTTCTTGTTAACTCTGCGCAGCATTGATTGAATCTGCCATGGGGCCTTATAAAAAGAAAGTTTGAAAACCGCTGATCTGGGGTAAGGTAATCTGAAATAAAGTAAAGTTAAATGAGGCAAAGTAAGGTAATAACAAGGCGAAGTAAGGTAAAGCAGTGAAAGAAAAGAATATTCAGGCCTTTCTACGCAGTTCCGATGACTCTAAAAGAAGACAACCACAGTCCAGCTGCATCAGATCTTAACTCAGGACTCAAGCGGTTCCCCAAGGAAAAGTCAAATTTATCTGACTCATCACGGTTTCCACCCGGGATGCAACGGTTATTTCTGGTTGTTATTGCTGTGCTTATAGTCTTGTGTTGCAAAGAGATGAAGTTGTTTGTAGAAGTATAGAGAGCCAGCGGACGTGAGAACAGTTGGAGTCAGCGAGACAGACAGAGACCTTGTGGAGAAAAGAATGAAGAGAAGCGAGAGTTACAGAGAACCAATCACGCATACAGACAGACAGACAGACAGACAGACAGACAGACAGACAGACAGACAGACAAACATGCATACATATAAACATGCACACATAAACAGAGAGTCATAGAGAAAGACAGACAGACGCCCAGAGATAGACAGGCAGAGAGACTTTAACGCACCTTGATGGGTACACAGACGGACACAAGCAGGAGGTCAGCCGACGCCAGACTGACCAGAAGGATGTTGGTCACGTTGTGCATCCGGCGAAATCGCGCAACACAAACGATGACCAGGCTGTTTCCAACGGCGCCCAGAACAAACGTCAATCCGTAGACAATGGACACAGGTATCAACTCTGACAGAGGCAGATCTGACATCGATTCATAGTAGTCGTACTGGTAGATTTCGTCGTCGTCAGTGGACGAATTACCTCGACCGTCTTCCGAAACAGTGTCCACCGCATTCGTTGTACCTTCCGCAGACATCGTTTCGACTTGACTAAAATAATGTGAATCTGTCTGTCGATTAACGGTCTTATTTAATAATAACAGTTCTCAACTTATTTTTGCTATTCTATTGTATGCTAACTGTTGTGATGTTCTGTTTTTAATCTGGGATCGCTTTATTCAGATGAGTTGACTGTTGTTCGCGTTCCAAAAGACAGTTTTTCCCAATTTCCGGTCTGAGACAACTTCTCGTTTCTTCAATCAAGCTAGAGACGTTTCCTCTTTAAGACGCTAGCCTCGATCTGAAAACCTGCTTTCGTTTAAAATAGTGCAGTTTGAGCATTCAAATTGAAATTCACTTGCAGCTGCAGTACGTTGTCCCGCTTAGAGTTGTGCCACATGTACGAGACAAATCTAGTTTCAAATAGCAAAAGGCGAGTCAAAATGTCAGTTAATTCTATCCGACGGAGGGAATGCAGTCCAAGACGAAAGAGCTGCTTTCCTGTCCAAAATTAGCCGAAATTGATATGAAAACTGCTGAACCGTGTGCGCAGTATTGTCAAAGGCTACGATTCGTGTCATGTGTAAATTCAATCTGAAGCAATCATTGGCGACGCGATGCGCAAAAGCATCTGCTGCTGCCTGACTCCTATGCGAGCCTTCCTGCAAGACTTGCCCGATGCTGTGCGTAGGGTCCGCGACTTATAAGCGATCCGCGCCTTATAAGCGAGTCGTTTCGGCTGCGGGCAAGTCACTGTATCTTCCATCGACGAAAAAATAGATCATCGCTGATGTAGATTTGATGGGGAAAGGAATGCAGCGCAGAGACGAGAAGAAATACGCAAAGTGGTCGAAAAAGAAATAAAATAGGAACTAAACTGGAAATAGATGCACGCGATGCCTAGAATATTTATGTACAAAGATCACAAAGATCGTGAGAAACCGAATGAAATATATAGGGAGTAGGTCTACACATAATTTTAGAAAACAGTGTATTGGCAATTGCAGAGACGAAAAGAAAAAGACTAAATCTTAGAAAGACCTTTCGAAATGGCTGAAAATTATAGCAGATGAAATATAGAGATTACTGGAACAGATGAAAAGAAGGCAGAGGTCTATGTGCATTAACATGTAGGGTACACAATATTTAAGAAATAGCAGCAGCTGAAAATATCGATGCAAAATTAATTTTTAAAAACAAACACTCAGGCAAGTAAGAAAAATGATTGGAACACCAAGCATTGATGTCAGTTTATGCAGGGGGTTGGTATCACCAATGACAGCAATGATGATGATGATGATGATGATGATGATGATGATGATGATGATGATGATGATGATGATGATGATGATGATGATGATGATAATGATGATGATGATGATGATGATGATGATGATGATGATGATGATGATGATGATGATGATGATGATGATGATGATGATGATGATGATGATGATGATGATGATGATGATGATGATGATGATGATGATGATGATGATGATGATGATGATGATGATGATGATGATGATGGTGATGATGATGACGATGATGACGATGATGACGATGATGATGATGATGATGATAAAAATAATAATAATAATAATAAAAATAATATAAAAAAATAATAATAAAACTATCTGTGAAGACTAGCATTCCTGAACAATGCCCCTAATTTTTGATATCCCGAGGGATCATATGTATCTGGGGGAATAATAATAATAATAATAATAATAATAATAATAATAATAATAATAATAATAATAATAATAATAATAATAATAATAATAATAATAATGATAGTAATAATAATAATAATAATAATAATAATAATAATAATAATAACACAGTTCAGCTTCTGGCTCTGACAATCCAATAGTTCAATGAGGTGGCATTCTGCGGTACATTTTCCGCACTGGACTTCGACGAATGGGTGGCGTTCCAGACGTTATTTCACTCTTTAATTAATGTCTAAGTCCCTGAGGGATCTCGTGTACCTCGGGGCAAAAACTAATTACTATTATTATCATAATCATCATCATCATCGTCGTCGTCGTCATCATCATCGTCATCATTATGCTCCAGCGCCTATCAGTTCCCCTTCAGCTAGGAAAGCCCTTGTCTGTCTTGGGCGCCTCGGTTAGTATCAGTCAGGAGACAGATGGCAACCCAAAGTTAGGTAAATGTACAACGTACACGTTGTTATACAGCGACCGTATGGCCTCGACCCTGCTCAACTTCCATTAATTTATCGGGTGTAAAGTGTTGGGGTGAATTTTCAGGTTGACTAATTAAATAAAATAGTAAATAGTGCCTGAAGAAAACTATTGAAGTAGTACTTAAAATTGCAAATAGCTGCGGACTATTGCAAACAACACATCACTATTTAAAAACTATTTAGTTATTATCTGTGTCGGTTACATATAATTACTTAGGCAGCTTGAACGTTTTTAAATGTAGTAACGTTCCGTTAGTAGTTCTTGTTAACTTTGAGTAAGAGCAACTGTTCAAAAGTTTCATCGGATAAGCAATTCCTTTTCTTGGTGAGCATTAGTGCTGCATTACTAAATAGTCTATTGATGAATGGTTGTGTTGTTGAAGCGCAGAAACACTGACTTGATTCGTGGATGATTGATTGTCCAGCATTTCTAGTTCACGTGACGTATCATATTCAGATAATTCAAATGAGGATCCTCTTCCTGCATAGTTGATAAATCATCGAAAAGGTTATCACTGTAACAAGCCGAATTGGATGTCATAGCTTTGTCACTATGAGCAGAAGTAGGCCGACTCTCAGTAGTATCGCTTTCAATTGACATTAAATACCGCGCGCTCTATAGCGCTCCGTTAGAAATCGCGCGCACAAAACAGCGTCGTTATTCACCGCGTGTTGTTCATTACTGCGATCATAGCCGTAACTGTCATCGCTTCAGTGAGCTTCTTGGTGCCAATCCATCTGTAAGCTCATCGAGGGCCTACAGAAAGAACAGAGTATGAACGAGATGAAAATTGAACAGTATATCGCTGGTCAACAACCTGTTCCGGGTCCACTAATCTACAGAGACACGGTCGCCCGAATCGAAGCCATCGTTGCCGATTACGCGAATCGTCCGTTGTTGGATAATCGAATCAAAGCCATCGTCGCCGATTACGGGGTTCGTCCGTTCTTGGATTACCTTCGTGGGATCGCAGATAACTTAAATTTACAAGTCTAGTTGTTAACTTCTTCATTCGTCGCTTTAGAACGTTATGCAAGATTGACTAAGCCTGCAGACTGTAATTGTGCGTTTAAATGAGAGTTGTTTTAAACAATCCTGGAACAATGTCAACTACATATTTTTGGAACTATATCGCGCTATACAATCTATTATAATAATTATTCTTTTATATGTTTTTATTATAGGCTAATGATGAAAAAATGATAATAATATTTGCAGTATAGTAAGTTACAAAAAAATGACAATGAATGACAATAGGCCTAAAATTAATAGTTTTATTTCTTGTTAATTGTTATGCTACTTCCCTCCCATAAGTCGCGATTTTCAAGATCGCGGTTTTGTATGGGCTCGGTTATTAACAATGTGGTTGTGTGCGGTCGGTTTTTAACGGCGCGGTTTTGTGCGCGCGGATATCGATGTATACCGTCGCTTTCATCATGCACGTTCTCTGTTGCTTTCTGCAGAAGCATGGAGCATCTGACTTTCAATTCCGTGTTTTCGTTCCGAGTTTGAACTTTGGATGGCAAACTGCTGCCATGAGTCATTCACATTTGTCAAAGAGGCATCCAAATCGTTTATTGATTCCCGTCAACAGTGCACCATGGAGAGGTTTATATAGTCAGTGTAAATTGCACTGAATTTTACTTGATTTTAAGCTTCTGCAGT